>PDND01000220.1:0-43615 GCA_002572855.1 [Emmonsia] crescens
TCTTTTCTAAAAAGCTTCTCAAGATCTCTGCTTAATCTAGGCCTCATCTCAGATTAAGATTATATTCATAGATATCAAGAATTTCTAATACTGAATAAACATTCAAATTAGAATCTTCTATTCTAATAGATAGCTTTCAATAAGTTAATTATTGAATTAACTAAGATGAGTATGTAAATGAAGAATCAATAGACTGAATCTGCACTATTTTTCTATATAATAATATATATATGAATATATATATATTACTTACAGAGATCAAGCTATTTTTTGAACACTGATATTCTCACTATTTTTCTTGTATAAGAGAGAAAGAGTAGATAGATAGATTTTTGTTTTTAAGAGTGAATTGATTGATAATGATGTTCAATGTTATTGTGCTGAGATATCTTTTTGTATTTTTCTACTGATTTTAGTGTGATTTTGAGAGAGCAGTATATGAATGAAACTTGATAAGAATGAAGAAGAACACTGAGAATGATCAGAGTTTTCTTTCAGTTTTTAAGTGATAATTGAGTATAAAGTAGTAGTTGAAATGAATTGAAATTAGAATGAATTAAAATATACAGTCTGTTTTTCTTCTCATACAAGTCTCTAGTTATTTAACTCAGTGATTGTGAAGTTCTCTATAAAAGAGTGATTTTTTCATCTCTAGAGATTTGTTTTCACTTTTTCTTCAATAACTTCATAACTTCTGATTCAAATATTATAAGATTTGAATGATGAGGTCAATGAGGTGAGAGCTTTCAATTGTATATTTTTTCATCTTCTAATTTGAAGAATTGAACTGATTCAGAGAAAAGTGTTTTGTAATTTCTGTGTATCATGATCAGTTAGAATCTGAATCAGATATACATTACTCTGCAAATAATATCTTCAATAATGAAAGAATGCTACTATTACTAGTAGTTTTAAATCATGAATGTTATAATTTCTCACTAATCTGAAAAGCTTTCTAGAGAAGAAAGCTATTAATTTTCAGTTTTTTCTTTAAATTGAAATCAATTCATATTTATTTCAGTTACTACACTCTAAGCTGATTCTGAATATTTCTTGAACTGTAATAGAGACTTCTTCTATTCTTTAAGAAAGAATTTCAGTAATATTATTCTTAATCACATCTGTTTTAACTTGAGTTTCTCTCTGAGAGTCAAAATAATATAACAGAGTTACTTTTATAAAAACAGTTTTTAATCTTTGAAAGACTTCTCTTATCTCTTCTATTATTTTAAACTTTCTTACTTATCTCTCTTTCTAAGTGTCTTATAAGAGATTTAAAAGTAATACAGCTATTCTAAAATAGATATATATAAACTGATGATAAAAATTAATAAATTTAAAAAAGACTTAAATCTCTTTAATAGATTAAGACTCTGATTATTGTAAAATGATTTTAACTCAGATATAATTCATAGAAATTTCTTCAGTACTAACTATGAATTCAAGAAATTTAATACTCTTTATAAAGAATATACACTTCTCTTCTTTTATAAAGAGATAATATTTCTGTAATTATTCAAGTATAGCTTGAAGATGACTCACATACTTCTTCTCATTCTTAGAATATATAAGTATATTATTTAAATAGATAATATAATATATATCTATTAGTCTCTTCAGCACTTCATGAATATAAAATTGAAAAATTACTGATATATTATAAAAATTAAAAGATATAACTTAATATTTATAGTTTCTGTATCAGATTTGAAATGCAGTTTTTTATTCATCTTTTTCAGTAATTTATATCTGATAATAGATTTCTTATAAATTTAATTTAGAGAAGTATTTAGCTTCTTCTAGATAATCTAATATTTTATTCACTAGTAGTATAGAGTATTAATTTTTAATAGTTATTTTATTTAATTCTCTATAATTTACACAAAGCTGTAGAGTATCATTCTTTTTTTTTATAAATAGAATAGATGCTTTCACAGAGTTAGTTAAGAGTTATATTCACTGATATACAAGTATTTCTTCAATATATTTCTGAAAAGTGTTCAGTTTATTAATAGATAAATTATATAATAATTTATATAATAGCTCTGTATCAGACTTTAATTGAATACTATATATAACTATTGAATTCTCTTTCAATTGAGTAGTAACATCTTTAGAGAAAATATTCTGAAATTTCTTCATGATTTTCTGTAGCTGAATATTATTTCAGATAGTAAATACTTAATTTATATTCAATTTACTAGCAGCTTCTTGAGAAATCTTATTCTCATTTCAATAGTAGAGCTGCTCTGACTATTTCTTTTCAATAGTTTAAATAAAAGTTTCAGAATCTTCTATATTAATTTTAGAGATGTTAACTTAGTAATATTATGATATTGTTTCTCAATTAAATAGAGAATTCATTTTTTATAATTATAATAGTTCTAGTAAAATATCTTCATCATTTATATTAATAGAATATAAGATAATTATTTTTTAATAGATCTCTTCAAGTTTATCAGTAGTACTATAAAATATTAATATAATTTTATATTAAGTCTCTAGATGTTCATTTTTATATTTTATAATATCTTGAGATTCTATCTGCTTTCAATCTTGTAAAGTAATATAAATATATAAGATGTAATTATAATCTACTTCAGAATTAACTAGATATTAAATTATATTTATATTATTAGAAGTTTTCAGTTAAATAGTAATATATATACAGACTTTTTTAATAGATAGTTATTTCTGATATTTATTCAGCTCAGTAATTTATATGAATAAAGATATATCTTTTAAATTAATAATATTTATATATTATCTCTTAGTGCTTTTTAAATAATTAGAAGTCATATATTCAGAGTCTGTATATATAAAATAAAGATTATTCTTCTATCAGTGTTACTTTTCAGTAGCAGTGAGAGCTTCTAACTTAAATTGAACAGTGATTTAATAACTATTTATAGATGAATTATCAGAGATCTGTTTAGTTTTTTATTTCTTTTAATAGTTAGAATTATAATTAAAAAAGCTTCATTTATTCTACTGTTTATTCTCTTTCTTATTCTTTTTATTATAAATTCTATATACAGTTTCTAACTATACTATTAATACTGTGAGCTCATTTTAATTAATAGAAGAGTTCTGATAGTTCTGTACTAAATCTTGAATAGATAATAATAGTTTAGTAAAAAATTACTATATACACAATTATTTTATATTAATAGCTAAATTATTAAATATTTCATTGAATTTAGAAGTAAATTACTGTATAATTTAATCAGACTGTTACTTTAAATTCTTAAAGTAAATTACAGTTATAAAATCTCTATTTTATACATCTTCTAAATTATTATATAAGAATTTCTTGAACTCTTCTCAGAAATAAAATTATTTTATTTATTTAAGTTTTTTCTCTTTAATAACTCAGATAGTTTTGACAGTTTTTCAGAATTAGTTTAAAGTGTAAATAATCTTGATTTAATCAGTAATATATTAATTAGAATTCAATTTATATCTTTATTCTAGAGCTTGTATAAAGATATTATATTTATAAAGACTATTCTTATAATACTGCAGTGAATTAACTAGTTTAATCTCTTTCTACTTCACTATTTCTAGAGATATCAGATTCAATATTATTTCAGTAGTATTAAATAAGCTCTTTTCAGAATTAGAAGAAGTATACTGTCTCTCACTATACTGAATAACTTCAGAGTTTTTGAATTAAAAATTATTTATACTTGAACTGAGTTCAGATATCATTATTTTTAATAAAGACTATAACTAAATAGATTGAACTGTAATAGAAGATTCTTACTAATAAAATCTTCTATTATAGAGAGTCTAGTACTCTATTAAGAATACAGTAGATTTATAGCTAATTTATAAAGAATATAGTAGAAAATTAAAACTTAATATATATATTAAATTATATCAGAATAATCTGTTAATCTCTCATATATAAAGTTTAACAGAGATTAAATAGCTATTTATATTCTAATCAGACACATAGCTTTCATATATTCAATAGAATTTATCACTATCTAAAATAGAATAGAAGATAGAAATCTGTGAATATACAGAATAAGATTCAATGTTCAATCTCTTCACTGTGCTAGTTTGAAGAGAGAACTAGCTCTATACTAGTGCTAACTCTGACTAGGCCTTGTTACACTCTTATCTCTAAAATATAAAAGACTCTATTATATATTATATAATACTTAAAGAGAATAAACAATTTAAGTATATTCTATATAAAAAATGAAGAATTTATTAATAAGTTTTTATATATTTTCTATCTTTTTAATGAATATACAGATTCTGATTAAACAGACTTATTAAATAATAAATAAAAGTTTATATCTGACTTTATTTTCAAGCTAATGAGTGTTTCTAATTTATAATATTCTATAAAATAGTTTTATATTTTCTTAAGCTTCAATGAGATAAAGTATATAGCTTTTAGTAAAATTATATAAAAGATAATTTAATTATAGAATATAATAATGAATTTAAAATTTATATCAGAGAATTCATTATCTATTAAAATAGATAATAAAAGTTCTATTAATCTTGTTACAGTGATGATAATCACAGCTTATAGTAAGTATATTAATACTCACTTTCACTACTTATATATAATTAAATGAAGAGATTATCTCACTGAAATATATTTCTATAAAGAATATAATAATAAATGAATTAATTAAATCTTTAAATATAGTAATATTTAAGTAATTTCTTAATTTACTGAGTCTTACAGATATAAACAGTGAGAATAACTAGATCTCTGTATATAGCATGTTTTGAAAGATTTCAAGAATAGAATAGAATAACTAGATTAGAGATCTTTAATTGAGTATATATTATAGCTCACACACAGTGTGAGAGAAGGTGTTGAGTGTGCAGCATCTTAGCAATCACTCTGAGCTAGCATGCATGTGACATAGCATACATAGATAGCTAGCTCCTGCCTATTAATACAAGAGATTAACCATCTATGCAACGGCTATATAATGGACAACTATGTCACATGACTGGAGGGTCCGACAGAATATACAGTGTAGAAAAGGCCCAATTACAACCTTCTTATTTCTCATCACGCTCCGTTTAATAATGAAAGGCTTAATCTTATTTCTCCATTCTTCCGCGCCACTATTACACTTAAAGAATAGTTCAAACATTGAATCAGTGGCAAAGATTAGTTCAAATGATCTAAGTTATTTTCTGCCGTACTTTCTTGTATCTCTTGTTGCGCATGCTGAAACCCGGAACTTTACTAGTGCAAAACTAAGATCTTGAAAACCTCTGGCCGGAGAATGGAATGTTTTCCAGTACCATGGATGTGAATGTTCATGAATGTAACATTTTCTGAAATTGAAGCAGTCTACAGCCAATTCTGAATTTCAAAAAGGCTCTTTACGTCTAGACAGTTAAAATCAGCTATTTTCTGTTGATGGCAATTTGTGTCTCTATTCATGATTATAAGCTATTCAGATTCTGCAGCTATGTTCACATTTCTTCTCTTTTATCTATCATCACACTTTTCTCATATGAGAGACATCGTGATTCAGAGCAGAATCAACGGAGAAAGCTCAATGTAATAGAAATGAATACCACTACGTCGCAGAAGAATGATAACACAATTCATGAAGTATAATAATGATAATGAGAGGCGAGAAAAAGAAGGTTTAAAAAAATGCAACTCACCCACTATTCTAGCAACTATAATGTTAAATTATAAACTTATAAATTCCCACATTTCTCAACAGTTTGTTATTTTAAAGTGAAGGATTTTCTGCGATTGATTATAATAAAGAAAGAACTTCTTTTTAACTTGCCTCTTCAACTTCTCTTTACTTCTACATATCTTTTTTTCAACATGAAATATCTGTATTTAATCACTATTGGCCTTCATATTCTGACTTTGCAAAGCATGGCTACAGTAAGTCTTACCTTTGCGATTAACTCAAGACTGCTATAATTAACGATTATTTTTGCTCATAGTGCGCTGGCAATGCAGAAGCACCGGTGAGTCTGCATCATATGTCAAATGAAATTAAATCTAATTTCTCAATAATTCTATAACATTTGAAACACAATTCTGACGAGCTAGTAGAATGAGAATGATGTGAGAGAGATTCTACACAACCTGAAAAGCGATCCAGATGGAATCACTCATTTTGGTGATGACGGTGTTTTGCGGTCCTACTCTTCAAGTGGGACAGTGATAGATCATGCAAGGCTCACAAACGAACATTTGATGCTTGCTGCAAGATGGCTTCCCAGCGACAAGCAAAATCTTATGAAAAAGAAATGGGCTGGTGTTGATGGCTTTCAGGCTCCTTCTGAACAAATTGAGTCTCCACCTAGCCATCTTCGGCCCCTCCTTCTTGAGAAGCCAGAAGCATACAATGATTTGAGACAGATGGCGCGGCAGGTCTCTCGTCCTAGAGAATTACAAGAGCGTAGTGATCATTGCTCATCTGTTTTGTGTGAGACTGACAGAGCATGTGTTCTGGCTAATTGTCACCGTTGTGTAGTATATGACAATTTACTTTTTACGCAATGTATTTGACAGAGGAGCGGTTGCATGTGTGTTCATGTTGAGAAAATAACTACAAGCTGTTGAAAAAAAAAGATTATTGTTTTTTATACAGAGTATATAGCTTCATAGTTAAGAAAAGAGAGAAAAAATTTCAGTCTTTTTTCAAACTTTTTTCATGAAAACACTACTAATTCTGCATGTTGAGAATAAAGTCAATAAAAACATTCACATTATCATAGATAAGTTGAATCAGTTGATAATTTCTCTTAATGTCACTATCTACAGAGATTCTGAAGTGATAAGTAGATTGTTCGCTCTTATTAAATTGACCATAAAGTCAACCACAAGGGTCTCCGTCAGAGTTCAAGGCTTCAGAATTTCATCTGAGAGTTTATCCATAGAAGCTACCCCCTTGGCTACTTTAGAGCGCTGACTTTTCTTTGTGAACACGAAACTTTCTTCGGGCATCAAGAACCAGAACCAGCTGGTGTGCTGTAGCAAGCGGCTCCATATCTTCGTTGCACAGAGTAATCTCGAGGTCCATTCTTCCGCCTTGTAACATCTTGGTAGCAGCCCTTGTGAAAACCCAACGCTGCCCTTCCTTGGGGAGTCTTCGTTTGTACTCAATATTCATAGTGAGGGTAATATTATGGTGAGTAGCCTGCATGGCCTCAGCAATGGAGTTGGACATCACGCAAGGTACACCTGGGTTCTCCTTGGCCCATTGCTCCATCTGCGCCTGAAAGGTACGAGCGTCAAATAGGCCGCCATTACGCAGTAGCGTATCTGACAAAGAGGGGATAATGTCGGCCATTAAGGCTAGATAGGTGGCATCCATACGCTCATCAGCTAGGAAGCCGTTCCAAGCATCGCAAACTCCATCAACGGGGAAACCAACACGGGGATGTAAGCCAAGCTTCCGCCTCGTCAAAGGAATAATCTCACCCGCGAGGAGACCAGGGATCCAGTTCTCATCGGGCTGATGTGCCAACACACGATTAAAGTCAGGTGTGGGGGGTGGTGGGGGGTGAAGGCTCCAGGCGGTCGCAACAGTAGGGCCGAGGTCTTTATCAAAATTGGTCGATGTGGCCAGGGCCAACACCCTGACCTTACCATCCTGAGACAGCTGTAGCTGGAGGGTACTTGCGGCAGCGCCAATCCTCAGAGGCTCGATGGTAATAGTGCTGCTGCGTTTCTCGCAAGCCCGGAGGAACTCTAGATGCAGGCTCACAACATCAGGTTGGTTGCGGGCTGCCAGCGTTGTGTCGGTAGTGAGATGAGTTACGGCGGCATGATGAATTGCAGCGGCGATGCATCCACCGTGTAGAGCTAAGGAAAGAAACAGTGGGAAAACCCCACCGGTTAGCCTAGATAATAGGAAAATGTATATTGTAATTTTAGGCCACATACTTGCGCCAAAAGACCAGTCAACATCCCAAGATATACTATAAGTATTTGGAGAGGTTTGCTTGAGGTCGATTTGCTTTTTCAGGATACTGCCCATTGTTATATTGAATCCGGCTGAGCGAATACCTAATCAAAAGAGAGATATATATACTGAGGAAGGCAAGATGACTTGTATGTACAGACAGCGCAGTTGATAGAAGACTGCGAGTTCGCGGATGAGCCAGCTACCAAAGAAATAACATCATAGTAATTTGAAAAAGAGCGGAAGATTCCAGGTTACACGCTTTCAGTACCAACCCAACTATAAAAGTGGAGTAGCGCAGCCGGACGGATTCAGTTGCCTAAAAGACGGGGTTGTGGCCTTGAAATCCTCCATAAATGCTCGAAAGCGTGCCATATCTAGGCCAATTAACTACAGGGTTAGCCATGGTTCTTAGCGTTATGAAGCTAATATGGCGTACGTTCTCCGGCGGGCGTAGGAACAGTAAACGGCATCTCCGCTAGGTTCATTCAAGCCCTCCGTTGGGCATTAATCTCCACTTCTGCCAATACTGTAACTACGCTTAGTAGTTGAAACGAGAACTGACATATAATAAGGGAGATGGTCCTACCTTTTAGTACCACCAAAGCAAATTTCTGATATAACTGCCTAGCATTGATCCAAATTGTGAACCCAGCTTGCTCATCATAGAATAAACAAATCTTGCCTAAGGATCGTTACCAATGGTCAAGGTCGCTGTGGCCGGCGGCTCCGGACGTGAGCCAGACCTGAGATCTCTTTCACAATCGTGTTTGTTACTGATAACTGCATTTTGTAGAGGTTTCTCGGGAGGTCGTTGACGCTCTTGTAGCGTCAAAAAGACACGATATCACGATACTAAGCAGGAGGGTGAGGGCAACCTTTGGACTCCTTTCACTATTCTGCGGCTTCAACATTAATATATTCCGCAGGAGACTCCAACAAACGCTATTGCGCCTGGGGTTAACTGGCAGGTCGTAAACTACGATGATAAGACGGAATTGATTGAAGCCCTGCGAGGGATCCACACTGTCTTGTCTTTCATCCAGATCCTTTCAGATGTCGATCAAAAGTCCCAGAAAAACCTTATTGACGCCGCTATCAGCGCCGGCGTGAAACGATTTGCACCTAGCGAATATGGAAGCAAGGGGACGGTCAACATGGCTTGGTGGGACGGCAAAGAAAGAGTCAGGGAGTATCTGCAAGAAGTGAATGTAGAAAGCGTTAGTTTTTTACGTCTTTTCATTTTTGATTTTTGATTTTTTTGATTTTGTGTGCCAATACTTCGAGTCTCAACTGACTCTATTTTCAGAATCTCGAGTACACATTGTTCCAGCCTGGTTTATTTTTAGACTACCTAGCCTTTCCTTACAAGTCTGCGAAGTATCTCGATCCACTGCAAAGTGTTTTCGACTTCGAGAATAGGCGTGCGATCGTCGTAGACGGCCATGAAGACGCTATTATGACATTAACCACTGTTGCAGACCTTGCGGCGGTTGTTGCTCAAGCAGTTGACTACAAAGGCAAGTGGCCTACAACGGGTGGGATTAGAGGCAACAGAGTCACGGTCTCGCAGCTTCTTGAGATTGGTAGGCGCGTTCGAGGTACGAAGACTTTCCACCAAGTGGCCGCACGAGATCGAAGAGTATTAACTTGGTTCCGTAGGACGTTCATTCACGCTTGATAAGGTAAAAGCCGGAGATCTTGAAGCTGGGTGCTTAAAGACTTCATGGGGCCTGACAACAGTTCATCAAGCAGTATCTGAAGATCTAGCATTGTCTCTTCTCAAGGAGGTTTCGATTGGTATTCTTCTAAGTAGTTTGAAGGGTGCATGGGACTCTTCAGATGAACTGAATCAACTTTTCCCAGATTACAAATTCGTCACAGTTGAAGATTTTCTCATGAATGTTTGGAATGGGAAGCCATGATGAGTGGTTATACATCAGCTTTCATGTGCCGGCGTTGATCTATACATCACACTTTCTTATACGCAGAACATTTGATGTTGAGAGTAGGCATGGTCATAGAGCCTACATTGATTTCAAGGGAGATTTAATTCAATATTCTTCAGAATTACTATAGCATTTAGATCTTTCTGTATCAGCATGCATTCTAACAAACAGGTTATGTGCCTCGTCCAATCCTCTCATAAAGGTCGACTCCACTGTTTGATTGTTCTCACCCTTTTCCCTGGAACTCCTTTTTGGCATCGCCTTTTAAAATTACGTCGGCAATGAAAAAGCTAGCAAGCAGGCACAGCCCCATCAGCGGCACCAGGCTAATGAAGACGACTCGGAACCCTTCCATGCGCGCGTCTAGGATGTCCGGCTTGAATTTCTCTGTGCCCTTCTCGCCTACGCGCCATGTGCCATCTAAGACAAGGGCGCGAATCGAGTCTGGCACCATGCGTCGCATGGCTTTGTCCGACGTAGCATACTGTGCAGCTGTCGACACCGCAACCCCGGCGACGCACAGGAAGCAGCTACGAAGCTACGGAAGTTTAGAACATGCTACAGCGAAATTGAGTTTGCATCTGCCAGGCAATTTTCTGCCTATTCAGATAATCAAGTTTGTCTTCTGACAACAAATGGAAGTGCAGAGCGAGTTATATACAGCTCTGGGAATAATTTCGCGTTCTAAAATCTGTCTATTACAACCCATCGTCCTTCCTTACACCGAGAAATATCTAACGCTTTTTCATGAACCCTTGTCACAGGCATGTCTACAACTACAATGAACAAGATTGAAAACGTGGCCTTACGATTATGGGCCTTCAGAGACTGCCCTGGCGGCATTTGATTCAAGAGCCCCCCAACATTCAAGACAAACAACGAAAGCGGAAGACTTGTCAGCAACTGTAGAAAGATGAAAAAACCCAGAACCTGAATACTCAGTAGCGGTAAAAGGGGCAGGGAAATGCATAGCAGGTGGGATATATTTTGCAAACAGCGGTTGTTACCAGATATTGATTGAGCGCTGTGAAGACGAAAACTCTGATGCTGCCAACTTTCTATGCTATGACAACTGTTCATGGTGAAGGCATATACTATAGATTCCGCGGCTTGATTTTCCCAGGCCTAATACTTAGTGGCAGCTATTAGGAATGTTACTCTCACGGACTATTCTCCATGATCCTGTCTGGCAAATATATATGTGTGGGCTAATTCTTACCGGGAACTGCTCGTCGTTCTATGCATGACAACTTAATAGCACCATTAAGCTTTCGCTATTATTTGCTCGAGTTCAAGTTTGATAGCCTGCCATGAGGAGCTCTGTACCCGACTCTTTACCATGGGAAGCATGCAACCCCTTACATTTCGCTGGTTGAAGATCGAAGGAGCATTGATAATCTGATTTGCTAACTGAATGAGCCAAGTGACTTGAAGCCCATATATAGTTATCCAATCAATGTTTGGGGGCTGTGATTCAACTTCTGATACCCGCAGATGGTCATTGATGATGTTGCATCTGAAGCGCCCAGGCGGCGCAGAGAGGGGTAGGGTGATAAGTTACTGTACAGTTATAAAAGCGGGAAATCTTTAAGCAAATCTAAATAGTGAACACTTTGAAGCAGTCTGCGAGTAGTCTCAAAAAGAACAGATAGCACATATTGTTTTCCAGACGAAAACCAGCTGAGCTCCTCTGGTGATGGATTCCCCTCAGCAGATTTATGGGGTTCAGGAATTGTACCGCCCCGCTGATGGGAACGCAGAGGTTGAGTGAGTACTACTTCTCTCTGCTTACTTGGTGAAGGTTTGTCTGACATCTACGAACAAGCATTGTTGCTGTTCATGGTCTCAATGGCAATGCTATGATGACTTGGACAGCTCGCCCAGAGAACATTTGCTGGCTGAACCACCCCGACTTCTTGCCAAAATATATTCAAAATGCCCGAGTTCTGGCATGGGGATATAATGCGAACGTGTCATCCACAACGGGTCCAACCAGTTCGAATCGAATTCTTCAACATGCCCAAACCCTGGTGCACCAACTTGAAGCAGATCGAGATGTGTGTAAACTCCCAGGTATCTTTATTATCCCTGAGGCTAAGTCGTCTCCAGCTAGAGGATGCGGATGCGAGACCTATAATTTTCTTATGCCACTCCCTAGGGGGGATTATAGTAAAGAGGGTACGCAGACACTTCACCCTCACCCAACCTTCTTTTTCCTTTCTTTTGTCTTTTCCGCTTCCCAAATTTTTGCCATGTAAAAGTTACTATGATAAGCCTCGCTGATGGAGAACAGGCAATAGCCTACTCTGCTAGCCGGAAAGCCCCAGCATTAGCACATATTCAATCGATCTATACAAGTACATATGCGATCCTCTTTTTCGGCACGCCCCACCATGGCTCCAGCAAAGCTCGACTCTTGGGAAGCCTACAGAAGGTGGTTCGCCTCGCAATACCAAGCGCTGTCGCGAATTTTGAAAACAGCCTTGTGGATGCACTCAAAGAGCAGTCTGAAACCCTTCAAAATATTAATGACCAGTTCGCGCCGCTAATGGCTGAATTTCGCATCTATTTCTTCTGGGAACAAGAAAAAACGGACCTCAAATACACCAATGACTACATTGTTGAGGAATCGAGTGCTGCACCAATTCTAGACAATACAGAGAGATGTGGGATAGCTGCAGATCATCGGGGGATGTGCAAGTTTAGCAATAACCGCCTGCAAAGTTTCCGTACTGCAATCTCTGCACTTCGACGGTATGCCCGAGATGCACCTGACGTTACCCGCGTCAGACATGCGAGAGCCCTTAAAGCGTTGCAGGAGAACCAGGTGTATCAGGCTGCTGATAATTTAAGAGGTATTCAGCCTGCGAAGTCGTGGTTAGAGGCTCTGAATACAATTGATGCCCCGGCAGTGAGCGATACTGAAACATCTAGTCGTATTGGTTCTTGACTTTATACAACACCATTTTTCGATCGGCCTTCTTTTTCGCGTAGCTTAGTTATTTCCATCATATTAGTTTCCATGCAGTTAGCAACCTCTTCAATAGAATAGGCTTGCCACTCTCGCACATTATAATCTTTATTTCCTAAAACTCCTCACTATATATGCCCTTCTTCATACTTGCCCTCCAAGCAAGGCAGCCGCGTACAGGAACGTTCACACTTCCACATTGGTTTATCTGACATCAGGACTGAACTTCAACTCTGCATCCATCCGCACTGGAAAGGACAAGGGTAAGCCGCTGTCTCTCACTGCCAACCGGCTCTACAGCCTCGCCTCTTGGCAGAGAAATGGTTGAAAAGGTCTGCAACAGCCTCACTACGGTGTATGAAACTTCCATGATGGCAAAGTCCTCGCCCAGGCACTGCCGTGGGCCGCCGTTGAAAGGAAAATATGCCCATCCAATTTTATCCAGCTCACCAGATTCCCACCTTTCTGGGCGGAAATCGTCCGCATCAGCCCCGTATATATTACTCTTGCGCGAATTCACGTATTGGGAAAAGACGACCAATTCCCCTTTCCTCACTAACATGGGTCGATCAGCATTGGGACCGCCACCAGTAGGTAGAATAGTTGTTCGTATTGCTTCGCGGTTGTTTAGCGGAACGGGAGGGTAGAGCCGTAAACCTGAAAATTGTCAGAACGCCGAATTACCTAGATAAAGAAGAGAAGCTTTACTGACTTTCTTTAATCACATAGGAGAGATATGGCATTCTTTTGATTTGCTCTCGAGTGGCGTGAGGCGAGTTCCCCATGATCGACAATATTTCCTTTCGCAATCTACACATAGCGTAGTCATGTCGAACAAGCAAACGACTGGTTGGTACTATTAATCTCCTGAATAACAACTGGAAAATGTCTGGTAGTTAAGCACATACAATGTCCATGAGAGACAGCAAGCAGTTGTGTCCCTTCCGGCAAGAAGCACATTGAGCAATTGGTCCCGCAAGTCCTGTTCGCTGGTAGACTCAAGAGCAATCTGGTTAATGAAGCCATATGATTTATCGTCCAGAGAGCTGTTCTGACTTAAATCCAAACTGCTGATGTACTGGTCGACGAATCGGTGCACATTTGTACAGGCCTTTCGAAATGCCGGTGGATTGTAGAGAAATTGCCAAGGTGCGAGGCGGAACCTTTTCGCCAAACCCTCCTGAGCTATATTAAAGCTCTCAGCAAAGAGCTTATTGTCAGTATCCTGATCAGTGTCTGCTCTCAAACTGTACACTGACTTCCCAAACAGAAGAGCAGTTGCTGTGTCCAGGGTCAAATTGAAAAATAGAGGTTGGAGGTCAACGACTCCTCTTGACGGCAGACAAGCTATTAAGTTGTCAACATGCTCGTGAAAGTGCGTGAGGTTGCGATTCTGGACCCTGGAAAATTGTTTACGCAAAAGCCCTCGTGAATGTTTCCACAAAGGGCCTTCTTGGGTGAAAATGCCGTTGCGCAATAGCGGTGCAAAAATATCACCCCTTGCGCCAAAACCATAATCTGCAAAAAGAAAAATAAGTCAATTATATTTGAGACGAATGGAGAATCAGGATTTTTATTATCACGGCAAACCTTCAAAATTGGTCGATAACACTGCTTCCACATTCTCCGCACGTAAAACGAGGAAAGCTCGCGGCCCAAACAGCAGATATTGATAGAGAGTATTGCCAGGTTCGTATTGTTTTGCTACTGAACACAGGAACGCAAGAAGTCGGCCGTCTGCGTTGGATGTCCACAGCTCTTTTATTCGGTCGATACCTAAGGGCCATTTTTTGGACAGCTCTGGAGGGAGCTCGCAGCCATGCTGTCGTCCCAATTTTCTATCTCTCTGTTGCTAGTTAGGAAGTTATCTGCCTCGTCGAGGTGAAGTGAAGTAACTTGCCTGGTAATCTTGATAACGGACCACCGCCAGGCTATAGAATGTGTGGGCAATGACGGCTAGAAGTATGCCAAAAACTAAGAATTGAAGCGCCATGATTTCTAACGTTGTCTTTACTTCTCTCCTCTATTTGGCTGTCTGGATTATCAGATGGTTGAATTGTTCAACCCAAACTTCAGGAATACACACATATTTTATATCCTGACTATGTACGGGGTACGGGGTAGTGAGTAAGATCAATCATTTCAAAACTGGCTGCTGCAAGCTGCAGCAAGCTACTAGCATGGACAGGGTACAGAGCACAGTCTTGCCAGCACATTTAGTTCACGCCACTATCACCATTCAACAACTCAATTGTCTCATCAGGCTCTACTACTATTTACTCACTTCTGTATAGAGTGATAACTAGAGTGAATGTGCTATGTCAATTTAAGTGAAAGTGTGTTGTGGCATAAGCTGTGTATGTACCCTTAAGTTACTTACACACCTATTTCTTTTTAGTCCTCAGCCTAAGTGAGCTTCTCAAATTGGTCCCCATTTTCTCAAATAGAAAGCATTTGCATATTTGAGATAATACACCTAGTTTTTGTATGGTAAATCTCACAGAGCTAAATTCACTCAAGGGGATCTATCCCCTCTCTGACCTCTATATCCCCTACTCTGTATACTCACTCTCTATTCCCTCTCTATTCTTTTCATTTCCCCTGCCCTTCTAGGTCCTTATAGGCCCTCTACACTCTCTATGCTTTTTATGCTCTGTATACTCTCTACAATAAAGAATTCAGCAGTGAAAAAGATGAAATAGAGATTAAGATCGAACAACTGCATTTTTGACAAGAATTTACCATACAAAACTGGCTGTATTGAAAGTTCTTCTTATTTTAGAACTGAGGACAAGATCTGCACAAACAGATAAAAAGAAAATAGGCGGTTAGGGCCTATAGTGAATAGTGGGTGGATAGTGTGTGTAGGTAGCCTAGGTCTGCACATACATGTACAGGCTTGAGATGAGTTACCATGCACACTTCCGGCTTGGCAGCGCAAATCTCTCGAAAACATGCATGTCCAAGCGTGTGGCTTGACGGATAACCAAATAGGTGACATTCTCAGCCCCGCCAGCCGGAGCAGGGGTTACAATCCTGATTCAGGAGTCTGGGCCGTACAGCAGATTCTACCCTCGCTTCACCCCACTGAGGTTTTCTGGCCAATCCATGGATGTTTTTTATTCAAATCTGCAACTAAGATAGGCACCCTGCCTCATAACCCTGCCAAAACCCCCCCGCACTCTTTCGTAGCGCGTCGGCGGGTGCCCCGTAATCGCTTTGGCCTTGCAGGGAGGGAAGCTGTGATAGAAATATTGAGCCCGTCAGAGCATTCGCCGTAGTATTAACAATAGGTACTTAGTTACTACTATTGTTACTACTATGCAGGCTACATACATATAGAGAAACCCCGCGTCGTGTCGAACGCCGTGGCTAATAAAGCTGTAATCTAGCTCGCGCATAAGCAAATTGCTGCTTCTCTTCCTTCTGAGTTGCACAAAGTTTCTGAATTCACTACGACTTAAACAATGCCCATAGGATTTCAGCACCTACGAGAGATTGACCTTCCAAATGCTGGGGATCTAGAAGATGGATACGCCGATGCAGTTGAGTATGTCCACCGGTTAGTTAGACTATGGAAGTAAAATTCCCCACAGCAGCTAACGGGAGTGGGAATTAGTATCGTTGCTATTCATGGCCTGCATGAAAACCCTATTACTGCCTGGATAGAGCCAGAATCTGGAGTCTTGTGGTTGAGGGACCTCGTCCCTTTACACATTCCCAAGGCGCGGATTCTATGTTTTGGATATGAAGCTGCACCCAGCTTCTACGATGATGACCGCATTGTGGAGAAGATCCAGAGCCTCGCAACTACCCTAGTGGCAGATCTCGAAGGTGACAGGAGCCTGGAGAACTGTGAACGTCGACCTATAATATTCGTCTGTCACGGGCTAGGAGGAGTAGTAGTCAAGAAAGCACTTGCGCACTCGGCGAGCTCGACATCCTCCCTCGTCGCTCATTTGAATGATATCTTTATTTCGACATTTGCCATACTTTTCTTTGGAACCCCACATGATAATATAAATATAGCGAATTGGCTTCTTTTAGAGTCTTTAAATGCTTCGCAAGTTGGCAGTCGGCGAATCAAACATTCACAATCTACACCCAGAGTGAAATCACTCAGCCTGCAGACAATCACAAATCAGTTCGCACCTTTGATGAAAAAATTCCATACTTTCTTTTTTTGGGAGGGGATGCCGACAGACTTCGGCGAGTACGTTGATTTCTTCGTCGATCAGCATTCTGCTGCTCCGGGAATATATGATGCTCCAAAATGTGCGATTGTCGGTGCGACCCATTCACAGATGATTAAGCTCACAGAGTTGAGCCCATCATACCGCACAGTACTCTCTGCGCTGAAGAGGTACTGCCGTATGGCACCTACAATTATTTTACATCGCTGGAAGGAAGCCGATAGTGCTATCGCTCGGGCAAGGGTAAACGAAGCTCAAGAGCTGACTGACTTTCGTTTCAGTCTCCCAGACAAGATCACGGACCTTTCGGCTGGCGAACCCTCCCGCGAAGAAACTCGTAATCAGTACTTTTTTACCCGCATGCTCCATTCGGATAATTACATTGGGCGGACAGCTGCTTATAAAAAAATAAGAGACGCATTTCTTTCAACGAATATCAGTTTCAGCATGCAAGGCCAAAAACGTTTCGTAGTTCATGGCATCGCGGGTTCTGGAAAAAGCCAGCTGTGTACAAACTTTGCCTACGATAACCGGGAGCGGTACGTAACACATATATTCTAAGTGCTTGATTCTGTACTGTTACTGACTTAACATAGTTATTGGGCAGTGTTTACAATTGATGCAACTAGTTCCCGACTCGCAGCGGAATCCTACTCTGTGATCGGCAAATTAGGGGGCCTGGAGGGAACGGAGAGCTCAGGAAAATACTTCCTCTCACAAGCTCGGGAGCCTTGGTTGCTTATAATCGACAACGCTGATAGCCCTGATATTGATCTTCCGAAATTGTTTCCCCCAGGAAATCGAGGACATATTCTGGTAACCACTAGAAACCGAGACTTTCAAGATTTTGGTAACGCAGGGAGCATAGAGCTTGGAGGCCTCGAAGAAGAAGAGGCTCTTTATCTGCTTCTTAGGTCTGCCAGGATCTCCACGCCTTGGGACATTTCAATCGAGACAGCGGGGAATGAAATCACAAAGACTTTGGGGTATCTGGCGCTCGCAGTGAAACAGGCTGGCACTGCTATATCCCAAAAACTCTGCAATTTAACAGAATATCTTGGATTCTATCAGTACTACCGAAGGAAGCGCCAACGAGGATTAGCTGGTTTCAACAAAATTCACGCCAAAATTGGTTCCAGTTGTCAGCAGGAAGACATTTACTCTGCGTTCGACCTCTCCTTTGAGTACCTTGAGAGAAAGCAAACTGTTGAGAGTCAAGACGCTATAGAGATTCTTAATATTGTTAGTTTCTACCATTTTCGCAACATTCGGGTAGACATCTTTGAGAGGGCTCTTAAGAATCGACAGGCCTCTGCAGCTCCGTCTACGTTCAGGGAGGCCATAGGTAGGCGCCTTCAACCCCCCAGGTTACTTCCACGTTTTCTCCGCCAAGGTTTTGCAGATACGGAACCACTCTACGTGAAGGCCGTATTGAGAGAGCTATATACGTGCTCTCTCATTAACTACGAAGAGGGGGACAGGAGTTTTTACCTGCACGCCTTGGTACACACCTGGGCCAGGGATCGAATCCACCCAAGCCAACGAAAACTGTGGGCTCACATTGCCCTGAATACTCTTATGGAAGCTGTTACATTGCCATCGGACAAGGGCGAAGAAATCGACACACAACCACCGAGAGAGATTATCCCTCACCTTGACGAATGCCTTGCTGCAAGCCCTGTCAAAGTAGAGCTCTTCAGCAGTCGACTTGGTAGGTTAGGAGTTCTCGGCGCAAATCTTATCCTACCAACGATGAGTTACATCTTACGGGGCCAAGCTGTGACTGCTGCGAAGTGTGGCTATCTGTACGCTGAATCGGGTCGCTTTGGTCAATCAGCCCACCTTCTTTCAATGGTTAGGGACCTGACTGTGCAGACCTTAGGATACAACAACGAGACCACGCAAAAGGCAATGTTGTTTCTCGCTGACATTCTTTGGGGCTTGGGGCAATTGACAAGTTGCATCACAGTTCAGAGCCAAGTTGTTGAAGCTCGGAAGAAACATTTCGGTGCTTCTCACCGTGAGACCGTGCAGGCTATGGCAAAGTTAGGCCACTCATTCTGGCTAAATGGCCAATATGCTGAGTCTCTGCGGTTACTGGAAGACACTGCAAGAACTTCGAGCGACGCGTTGGGTCCCGAAGACCTCGATACATTAATTGCATTAGACTATCTTGGAGTAACACTGGGTTCGTGGCAAAGATATGAGGAGAGCAAATCCCTGCATGAGCGCGTTTTGAACGCTCGGAAGCACATTTTGGGTGACGCCAACCTAGAGACTCTAACGACAATGAGCAATTTGGCTATGGCCCTGTTGGATCTTGAGCAACGAGAACAGGCATGGCGGATAATGCATCAAGTGTACGAAATGCGCAAAGAAAAGCTTGGTAAAGAACATCCGTACACCTTGTGGGCACTTTGCTATCTTTCAAAGGTTCACGCGGAGCTGGGAAAGCTCGAGGAGGCGGAGGATATGCTGGTGGGTGGGATCGCAGCGGGCAAACGTAGCCTTGGCGATGAGCATCTTGGTGTCCTCATGGGATGCGGGGAGCTTGCACGGGTATACGCAAGGCAAGGTCGCCTAGACGAAGCTGAGGAGCTCACTATAAGCACACTTCGAAGAGTCAAAGCATCTCGCGGTAGCGAACATTATGATTATATTTACGGAATGTGGAAACTTGGTCAGCTTTATGAACTACAAGGCAAACCCGACAGTGCCTTGGACGCCTATCAAATCGCGTTTGAGAACACGGAAACACGGTTAACCCAGGAGCATCCTTTCTCAAAGCAGATCAAAACGCGGATAATTTCACTAGAGCAGACCTTACACGACTGATCAGAGTTTATTACTTTTTAATAATACTAATTACATTTTCTTCTGCTATTACAAATTACAACAGAACACACAATCATAATAAAAGTGATTAATAGTATCAAATTGTAATCACAGCTGTAGTGCTTTATTACAACAATTGTGATATAAATCCTTAATAAAATATTGATATGGAGTATTATCTGCATTGGGGTTTTTCCCATTGACTAAGCAAGCACACCCCCCTGTATCCCACGCTAGACCTGACTAGGCAATGTCCAAATAGCTATCGCCTGGTTGTCAGGCCAGCCATCGTCAACTTCAACTTCAAATTCATCAAATCGATTGATTTTTGAAGGTCTTCTAGAGGGCCAGTCAATTGCCACCACTCGACGCCAACAAGCATCTTTTGCCTGCGGGGACAATCACCATGGATAGACGAACAAATGAGACACCTATGGACTTTGAATGGCAGACCCGTGCCCCTGGGAATACCACATCCCCATTCTACCAGCTCGCACTGCAGCACCAAAATCGAACCAAGGATAAAAAACGTGAGCTTATTGATGTTGATATCCTTTCACATTTGCGCATATTACCTCTTTGCTAATTGCAGTTGCTTTGCATTGTTGAAGGCCCTTATAGTCTCTTTGATTCACCAGCAAAGTCATCTACCCCGGCCCTGCGTGAGCCGGCCTCTCAGCCGTTTCTATTCTCTCAACCCCCCGCTTCGTCCACCACATTGCCTCGCAACTCGCCATTTATGACCCCCCGTCATAAGGCGGACGTCGACTTTTCATCTGGAGCAGAAAACCTTTCGTCTCCGGAGAATGCAGATAACGATGAGACGCCTGAAAAATTAGGTACCGCAGACAGGAGGAATTCTCTGTTTAATTTCTACGGACGGTTCGCCCCAAGCCCCGGCAGGGGTGAAATCCCAAAGTCCAAGTACTCGAATGTCCTGGTTACAAGAGTCCATAAAAAGCGACGTCGAGACCGTGAAATTGATAGAAAGCGACAAAGGACCAATGATGGCAGCGACGACGACGTGCCTAGTCGCAGCGAAGGCGCGTCTCATTCCCAGAAACCCCAACAAAACCCTCAGGGACACGAAGTGCCTTTCTTTTCTCGCCTCTTCACTTTCTTAGAATCACATCCGCACATACCTCGCATACTTTCATACTACGCGCAATTTATATTCAACCTTGTCCTCGCCTTCATAACGCTTTACATCATCGTCTCGTTCCTGCTTGCGATTCGGGCAGACGTTGACCGGGAAAGCGAGAAGGTGTCCGCCGATATTCTTGCTGATATGGCTGTTTGCGCAAAAAATTATATGGAAAACCGATGCAGCGGCGAAGATGGACGGAGATTACCTGCTCTGGAGGCCGTCTGCGAGAACTGGGCGAGATGCATGAATCGCGACCCTGCCAAAGTGGGTAGAGCCAAAGTCTCCGCGCAGACACTGGCGGAAATTTTCAACGGTTTTATCGAGCCAATAAGTTTTAAAACTATGGTATGTAATTTTTTCTTTACCCCTCTCCGTTAACTTCGCTCTGTGCTAATTGGAATGTGTAGTTTTTCTTTATCGTTTCGATAACTTCCTGTTTCGCCGTTTCGAATTTAACCTTTTCGTTCTTTCGCAACAAGTCAAATAATCCCCCGTCTCCGTTGTCGCATCCGTACATGCCCTACCCACCCCAACCAATGCACCAACAGCAGTCACACATCCCCTATTCTTCCGGACATCCATCATTTGGGAATGGCCACTACTACGAATCCCCGTCCAGCCTTGGTTTTAATAACGATGTCAATCCGAGTCATCGAAAACCAAGTAAAGGTCAGGATGACTGGCAGCACCGGCGACTTGCTATGCATTCCACTTCAGAGGACCGGGATCGCGATCATCCGAAAACACCAAGTCCCGTTAAACGTGAGAGAACTTTTGCTTGAACTCCTTGACGGTGCGCTAGGTTTGTTGCCTGACTTCCTCCGACCCTAGTCTCGTTATTCCTTTTTCATGCGATCACGCAGCTTAAGTTCTCGATTCACATCTTGTGTATTCAAATTTTCAGGCGTCCAATTTCGTTTTGACCTCCCTTTGGCCCAATTTTGGCCTTGGTCGATCTTCAATGGATCGGAGTGTGGCCGTATTCCAGGGATGTTTTTATTACACCAACTATTTTGGTTTCTTTTAGCTGTCAGCGCTGGACGTCTTGCTATTTGTATTATTTTGATATATTGTCTTTTTTAATTTTCTGTTTGACTTTCTGTTTAAAAATGGTTTAGTTTGTTTTATGAATCAACATACATTGATCCATTCATTGAAGATAAAGCGTCGAGCTACTACGACATAGCCTACCCTACACTACATTTCTTACCCTCGCCACCATAGTCCTCTTCTTGACATTTAGCTCCTCTTCCCCGTAATCTCTTCTGCCACTCCAGATACCCATTTCCTCCAGCTTAACCCATTTTGTTTTCTTATACCATTTCCAGAATACAACGAAGGAAAGGAATATGGGCAGTAAGATGTAATTAACGACAAAATTCTCTGCGTTGAATGGGTTGAGGAAAGCCGGGTACCCTTGGAAAAATATGAAAAACACGTTGGCCCCAAGGGAAAAGTAGGTACCGTATGGGTAGAACGCGGCTTTAAATGGTAGCGTAGACGGGCTCTTGCCTTGGGCGACAAGCGCTTGGCGAAAGCGTATGTGAGTTATTCCAATTGCACTCCAGACGATGAATGTGGCGACTGTGGCAAGGATGATGTTGGATTAGCTATAACTAGCGCACTTGCGGGCGGTTTTGGATCAATGTGCCATCAATATTACCCGCCAATAGAACGAAATAGAGACCCAACTTACCACCGGAGAGAGTGATTAGAGCCTCGTATAGTTTTCCAGCGTTTGAAGATACCGATATGAATGCAATGCATGAAAATCCGTTGGAAAATAGTAGAGCAACCCAAGGAACGCCCGCTTTATTTGTGAGCCCGAGAGGACGGGGTGCTTTTCCTATTCGTCCCATATAAACTAATCCGTAAAGTTCTGGATGACACATATAGGGAACCAACAGCCGCAGATAATACCGCGAGTACGATTAGCCCGTTGATAAGGTGTGCTGCAGGGGCAATATGGGCACCTTGCAAGGCTATGGTTAGCGGAGATTTGCCAGTCTATGAATCAGCCGACTGAGGCGGTCATCATCAAAGGGTATCAGGATTCCGATAAAGAACATCATTCCTAATTATCTACAGTCGATTGAAGATCCCTAGAGTGGGGCAGGGACGGAGAGCGCGCAAGCGTAATGGAAAAGTAACTTGCCGACATAGAAAAGAAGAATTCGCCAAAAGACCTAGCGGATAGCTTTTGGAACTGCTCGCCTGGGATTGCTCGATTCACTTGATGTTATGCCGACCCTACTAGATAGTACATCATGAAACAACATAAGAAAGCCTACACAGACATACGTTCCAGTGCCTGCATATAATGTGCCTGCAATGATAAAGGTACGAGTAATACCGTTTACGGAATCCGCAAATGCCCCGGGGTTGCTCATGGCGACAATTGCCTTATCAACGTTGGAACCTTGCGTTGGAGGCTCAAGTCCTAGCATTTGCAGATGATCGCCATTGGAGGTATGTGCTTCTTGGGGGTGTCCAAGCCGTCCAAGTTAACTAGGAGTAATGGGCATTATCGGGCAGGGTCTTTTGATCAGCTCAGGCAACGCATCGCACCTGGGCGGCCCAGGATTTTGATCAGCTTCTCGCTTGTTGGGATTATTGTTTTTTTTGTCATGTAAAACAATCTCCTGGCCCCCATCAACATAGTCTGTCTCACCAATCGATCAATTTATGGGCAATCACTGGAAGAACTAGCAACTGTGATTCTAGTTACTGGTTCATTTACAGAGTACTCATCCCGGTTCGTTGATGACTCGTTCGGTTTTGCTCTCGGATGAGCATACTGGTATCTTTGAGTCACAGTTAGTTTCATTCAAATGCGTGGCATCTCGTGGAGGCTCATGTGTGCTGCCTTTCCTGTGTTTCCTGCCTTTCCAATCTGATAAAGAAACATATATTAGCAAATGAATACAATGCTCTATCTCCAGTAATAGGGTACTAGACAGATGCTGTGCCGCAATGGACTTGAATCCTCATATTCTGAGTTATATTCCTTGTCCTGTCGAACCTGGGTGTATTAGTGTACAGAGAGTTGGAATTCTGGTTATCACTGTATGTCCCTGCTTGCAAATTGTTGAAGATCCTGTAATTAACAACCATCCACAGCATCAAGGTCATGTATCTTGGGCCTTGGCTATTTTCATCAGTTCGGGAGGAATCAGGGGACGCGTTATTGAGTTTAAAATACTGGAGGAGCCGAGCTGAGTGGGGCTGATAAGCTATTTGTCACCGCCTCGGCAAACCCCACGCTGGCAGAAAATATATATATGTACTAGTACTGTACAGTGCTTCGCCAGATGAGCCATGATGATAGCAGAATTTAAGAAGAATAGAATGCTTCAATGAGAATGTGTTTGGAATATTTGTTGTTTGCATACGGCTTAGTGAATCTTCCCTATTTGTCCTTTTCTCCTAGGTGTTTTGCACTATCTTCTTCATTCTACATAGTACATTTATTTTACTTCATAGCTCTGGTGAGTTTTCCTATTTCCTCTGAGGTGATGTGGATATAACTCTTTTCTGCAGACGTCAACCTATTTCAATTTCCTATTTTTAATTATTGTTTGCAATTTAAATGTTAATTAGAAAAGATATCAAATGTAACTACACTGAATTTCTCAAGAATTTGAAAGCCCGGTTTTCCCTTTGGTCACTATATTCTACACAAAATTCCATGTTTATTCTGCCATGAATTCTAGAATCATCTATGTAGAGCTGTTGTAGGCCCCTTTACAGGTGAAGACTGCTTATCATTTTGTGATGGTGATGTTCACTCCCATGAGGAAAATAATTTGCAACTCGGCGGTAAAAATGAAGGTTAGAAATAGAACTTAAGGGAGAACCTAACGGGGGAAGATAGTGAGTGAGAGTGAAAGCGAAGAACTCTCTGCTCTGTGTTCCAGCAGCAGCTCAATGGTAATAGCTGAGAGTGTGAAGATGAATCCTTGCTGCTTACTGTTTCACCAGTTCATCACATTAACTCAAGCACGCAGAATCAGCTTAACATAAAGTGAGAGTACTCCGTAGGTAGATGACATATATAAATGAAGGTGATATCAAAGGTTAATTCTAGCGAATCGCTAGCCACTGATAACTAACTACCTTGCGGGAGAGAATCTGTCGGGATATTCTGTTTGAAGATATTTCCGATAATAACATGTATTTGAGTCTGGTGGCAATAGTAGAGCAACAAACTGAATAATGGCAAAAAAATATCCTCACCACTATTGCTCAGTAACTGGTGAGTTGGCCAGCAAGATACAGGCGTCACACAAGTCAGTCTCACAGGGTCCGGATTGCGAGATGGAGAGAGTTCAAGAGCAGGATAAAGGTGTTGAAGCAGTACAGGGGTAAAAAGCTGCCATATTTATTAAATCCCGGAGCCCATAACCCTACGGAGGACTGGTGATATCAAATATTTTTATGAAATAGCGGACAAGTTACCAACCGGAAAGCCTAGTTAAATAGTAACTAGAGCCTTGGCACGTTCATGTGCAGCTAAGCCCTAAATTTGAAATTCATTCAAAATATCAAAGAATACGGATTACTTTGACGGACAACGCAGCAGTTACAGATCATATTGAGTAGTTAAGTTACTTGTATTCCGGGCACACATATCTATTTTGAGAATTGTTAACGCCGACCCAGCCTGGGCCAGCCAGCTTGGGATGAAAATTGCCAGCATTAGTTCTCAGACAACTAACATCTTGGTGCAGATCACTAAGTTAATGTACCCCCTTGCCAAGTCAGTCATTGGGTGAGGACTGATTACGGTGAGGGATGTGCCCTTTAGAGGAAATGGAGACATTAATTTACTGGACAACAAACTGAAGATTGCTCAGGCGTCAGAGGTATTTTGCTATTTTCTATCTCTCACCTAGCACAACTTGGAATGTTATTCATATTCTCGGGGCCCGGCACCAAGTTGCTCATGATAAGTCAGGCATTGCGGAGCTCGAGCATGCAGATGTTCTTCATAGGGTCACTGTTTGCAAATGCATAATTGCAGCAGCTTTCACAAATGACTGACGCGCAGCATAGCTTGCTATCCAGCTCATCTGGCAGCCACTCAGCCCTGATTGCAGCGACATGTTGCTCATAGTTCTTTGGGTGGTCATTTTTCTCTAGATTTGAATGCCATAGCTGAATGCTATAGTTTGTTGTCTTGAAGAAGTTAATGAAAGCCTCAGTTAGTTAGTCTAGCTATAGAAAGGGGGTACAGAATCAAGATAAGCACAGAGGCGGAGGAATCATCTAGCTGTCAGCTAAGCATATCATTGATAAACTCCTGAAGCACAAACAACTAACTAGAAGTCATCTACCTGCTGTCTTGTTGCATGAGTAAGACACAGGCAGCAGCTGTCATTCTTGTATACAGAGTAGACTGCAACAGTGAAGCAAGGAGTTGAAGAATAAAAGCTAGTTAACAGCACTACTTACTATATAGGCCCGTCTCTCTTGACACCGTGGATCCTCACTACAACAATGGTTCAAACTTGAAAACAGTGAGACAGCAAGATAAATAATACAGATACAGATATAAAGTGTAGAGTGTAGAATGTAGTGAAGTAGAGAATGATGCTGTGGCAGCTAGCAGGAAGAGAAGAATCAAAAGTAGAGAAGTATAAAATTCAACATTAACTAGACTAATCTCATTCTCTCTCTAGACAAAAAAATGCTCACTTCAAAAAGAATGTAAATCTCTCATCTTCATCTATCTTCTTCTCTCTTCTCTTCTTTCAGTACAGAATTAATCTTTCTCATATTCTTCTGACCAAAACAAGCATCTCTTTTCTCAAAATCCTTTTTGCTGAAACAGGTAGCTTTCCCCACTACAGTAGAATGTAAAATGAAGAGATAGAAAACAAGTTACTTCAGCTCAAAACATAGTTCACAGTAAGCTGGCCCTTTTTAACATCATTGTCTTGAAATGGGTTGCTTCCACACTTTTTGCACCCATGCTCCACTATCCCCTTAAAAAGCTGTTTGGCCTTCCTTCCATCAATTCTCCGATCTGTATCCTGTGTGAAAGCACATATAAAACCAGGCCATTGTACACAGCAGGCAATCTTTTCCCCTCGTGCAAAAACCTTAGAGTCAGACACCTTGTCAATCTCCTTTTGAAGTTCATGAATAGTGCATTCAGGGCCACCACAACTGCTGCTGCCACGGCAGTTGATTCCCAGAGCAGAGGCATAGGTTGCGAGAATTATGGGGAGGATGAAGGAGATCTTCATAGTTGATGATTTGAGTGAGGTGGATTTGATTTGATGTGTGGTTCTTGGTTTGGTTCGGTTCGTGGTTTGTTTGTGGTTTGTGGTTCGTGGTTTCGATTTTGTTTTTTGTATTGATTTCAATAATAACAGAAGTTGAGTTTTGTTTTTGTTTTTCAAGTAAAAGAGTTGAATTTGTTTGCTGATGAGTTCTAGAAATTAATCTTGAGAGGTTCTCTGGGAGTTGTATTTATACTCCGTCAAGCCACCTTATTTTTCTGTCTCTTTTTCATACATAGGAACGACTTGATGTCATGTCTTAGATTACGTCTACTTCTTCTGCTGCAGGCTGGGTTAATTTCAGACTAGATGAAAGATTTTGTACAGAGGACCCATGTATAAAAAAAAAACGAAGTATCAGACTAGGAGACATTTTGATGGCTTTGTAGTCCGTAGCCTAGCGGGTAGTTACATGTAAAGCTTTAAATCTGATTTTTGGCAGCGGTACTCACTGATCCGGTGTTTATCTGACCTCTACCGAGCTGTATAGCTCTCAGTGAATGCACAAAGATAAATAGAAGAATCAAGAAAGCAGGCAATATCATAGAGGTTCTGACAATTTGATCTTGATTTGCCCTTTTCAGCGTTCGCATTGGCACTCCTGAAGTCGGAATTTGCAGCAATTTTCTCGCCATTTGGGTCGATAGTCCAGATGAAAAGGCTCACATGCGTGCTACACAGCCCCCACAGTCCTTGTGTATCCTGAGGCTCCACACAGTATTTGCGCTCCAGAAGCACGCTCAGCAAAGTAGACCTTCAATGCAGAAACACTCCCCGCAAAACGCCGGTTAATTGGGATCATGGGTTTGTCAGCACCCTCGAAATAAATTTCCGATCTAAATCCTGGGATGTTCGGGGGGAATTCCCTCAAGATGTTCTCGTTTTGAAGTATTGTCCTCAAGAAACACCTTCCGTGCCTTCCGTGCCTCCCGCGGCACCGAATAGGATTCTTGCAATCCCAGAGCCCCTGATGTGTTTTGTTCAAGATGCGTTGGCGGCAACTTTGAAATGTAGGCCCATGTAGGCAAAGCACTAGTAACTAATTCTGCAACCAGATTGCTCAAAATATGATGGGAATCGCAGCCCGAGCTGAAGCAATTCCCGCACTCTAGATATAGCTCGGTATAGTTATATGCCTATATTCGAAGCAAACAGTAGCCCCTGTTCTCCGCAATTGCCATAACGAATTGGATCCCGCGAAGTCCCACCAAGTCCGGTTTGCCGCGCCTGCCGCGCCTGCCGCGCGCGCCGCGCCCATGCTCCGTGCGATGACCTCATTGTGGATATCATTTGGCAAGAATGCCCTCGAGCAGATCCATGATATGTCATCTTGCTGAAGGCATCAACTTTTTCCTGTGTGAATCAGCCATGATCTCGCACGGAAGAGCGCAGATATGTATCTAATAGACATAAAGTGATTCATAGGTGCTCCATTGGTAGTTATTATTAGTTCGTTAACCTTCTGCTGATAAACAGAGCTAATGTACGGAGTACTCCGTACGGAGTATATACTTAATACACTACTAGTAGTCCGTATCTTGACCCATGATACTCCGGAGAAGAACAACATTTCTTTCCCGGAAATTTGCGGGTAGCCGCCTATTTAATGGATCGGCATTGCCGGGGATCAGGCGATTTCTTCCCAAGTTGGCAAAACTCAACATCCATTATCACAACATTACATTACATTGACAATAAAACTGATCAATACTATTAACAACATTCAGATGAACTTCTCAACCGAGGTTAATTCAAATCTAATAACAACAAGGCCATTGGCTGCTTACATTGGAGCTTAGGAGTTCCCTGCATAAAAATAGTTCTGGTTTGAGCACAGAGCATGTCTCAAACATGGGGGACAGACAACCTTGGAACAAGCCGTTTCACTCGTTTCAAGGCTCGTCGCTG
This sequence comes from [Emmonsia] crescens, assembly GCA_002572855.1. NCBI lineage: Eukaryota > Fungi > Ascomycota > Eurotiomycetes > Onygenales > Ajellomycetaceae > Emergomyces > [Emmonsia] crescens. Next base: position 29,216 of record PDND01000220.1, read on the forward strand.
ATCGATGCCAGCAAATCAACTCGTGAAGTCGTGGCCAAGAAGTTCTGACTTCCAGGTTCCAACTCTGGCGGACCTATCTTCCCGAGGTCCAGTTGCGACCTTACTAACTCTAGTTGGGGAAACTAACTACTTGCTACCCCTGTCGCCGGCAATACGTCGTTCCACTGCGGTGCAGCCATGAATTAACCCCGGGGCGTTTCCAACGCGCTCGTCCCCAAAATCAGCCCACCACGAGCAACGAGGCCGAGAGAAGAAGAAGAAGAATTAATATAATATAGCAAAACTGTTGGGCTTGATTCTTGCTTAGGGGCCTTGGAAAGGGATGGCATCACCCGCGAACCCCCCCGTTGCGCCTACGTCCTCAGAAGCTGGCAAAAGCAAGTGTCGAGCCAAACAGTCCTGTATTCCCTGCAGGACTCGCAAAGTCAAGGTAGGCTGGCCCCCAGAAGCACAACTATTAGTTATCAACCCAGCTGATGCCGTGAAATTCACAGTGCGATCGAATAAAACCATGTCACGCCTGTTGTGTCCGTGGCCTTCCCTCCGAATGCGAATATGTTGCCAGCAACGAAGATCGGTTCCTCATCACCCAGGCTGATGCCGTCGCGAGCCTGAGAAATGAAGTTGGGATATTAAAACAACAACTGGCGGCTCTTGGCCATGTTCCTAGTTCAGAGCTTGATGCGGTGGACACGTGTCGCGACGATACCCCGACTACACCCTCATTGAAGAGCTCTCAACAACCCCCTTCACCCCACGAGCCTCCGCTCATCAATGCGGTTCCATACGAAAAGTATGCGTCTTTAGAAGCAATTTTCAATACCATCGCAACTGCGCCTCCAGATGTCGTCGCCAATACAGTTGCCCGGATCAGAACTGGCACCATATTGGATGGGATGAACTTATCTACAACGCGGGCCCCGAAACAGTCTATCTCTCCTGCGGAATCTCAGATACCCTCCCCAGAATCCACGTTGCATGATACTCAAAGTGGAGGTTTGTACATGCCCTCTACCTACGGTTAAAACCCTCCAGCAATTATGTTTCATGGCTGATGCCAAGAGCTTGCAGTGCAAGTAGATGAGGGGGAATATAGACAATTCAAAATATACAAGGCCGGACTGAAACATGAACCCGCCGATAGGGCTTATGCTGATGAAGTGTCAACGTGCAATTCGTCGATTCCCTCCAGCTCACTTGCAGTGCGTAGAAAATCGGAATGTGGGCATGACCATCTAAACGTCTCACCTACGCTGGACAACAACAAGCCCATTAACACCAGTGAGGCTTCTCAGAAACGCGAAGACTATAATCAAGGTACCACAATCGTTTACAGTTTCTATAACACCGTTTTGCTTACATTCTCTTAAAGAACAACATGCTTCGCGAAAACGGGGACGAAATGCATCTGCGTTTATGACGCCCGTTTCTCAGAAGAATTTCTTGATGGAGGGTTTTCTCAGCCGCTTCGTAGACGATTTCAGCCCGCAAGTCGACGGAAACACCACTGGAACGTCACAAACCGTTCGTTCAGCCGCGGGCATTAGAATGTTTTCGCCAGTTCTCTCCGATGCATTTAAAGCAGTTGCGCTGACATACTTTGGTCACGACGTAGCCGATCAACGAATTGAACGGACTGGTTCTCAAATCCATGTTTCTGTGCTTCGGAAATTGCAGGAAGCTATTTATAATATGCAACAGACCAATTCTCAGGGTATTCTACTAACCGTCTGCCTTCTCATGTGTTTTGAAGTATGGATCTCCCTTCCTATTATGCCTATGTATGATAATATCTACATATCTCTAATATATATATATGCGTTGACAGAGTTTTCGGCGCACGACAAGCGATTCCCTGATGAATCATGCCTATGGAGCCCTGAAAATTTTGGAATACCGAGGCCCGCAGAACCATATGTTCGGGATAGATCATTCCTGTTTCGCAGAACTTCGACCATACTGGGTAAGTTTCTGGTATCCGCTGTCTACAGCGTTGTCTTTTATATATAGTGGCTAATTAAACTATATCTAGGTATCTTTAGCCCTAATCACTCGAAGGCCGACATTTCTCGCGAAAGAAGAATGGAAAACTATACCCTTCTCAGCCGGCTCGTCTTCCAAGGATATGATGCACCATCTCCTAGATCAAGTGGTAGACATCCCTTCATATCTCGCACAGTTCGACAGGTTCATGGAAGGACTCAATTCGGGCTGTGTAAACTATGCTGAAGTAGCAGTTACCCAAGGGATGCTGTGGTCCTGGGTGAGCGACCTTGATCAGCGGTTATGCCAATGGAAGAAAGATTGGATTGATACCGTACCCACTCGCCAACCCACCGAGGTGACAAGCCAGGGCAGCGATCCATTTCCGATATTTCGATGCCGCGATCTTACTTCAATGGATATAATCACCCCGACCACTCTAGTGTATCCGGACCTACGGGTTGCCCACAGTATATGCGTATACTATGCGTCACACCTCATTCTTTCGGCAGCCGATACAAGACCATTGGCCTCCCTGCAACCTAGGCAACAATACGAGTTTGCATGCAACATTTGCCGGAGCATGGAGTACTTCATCCGCAAAGTTCCAGGCAACCTCGTTAATCGGATGGCGTTTCCTCTACGTGTTGCCTTTGATGCAATGCCTGATTCGAGCGTGGAACGAGAATATATTGTTGACATATTTCGGCTGGTGAATGATCGGTACAAGCTGAAGCTTTGGGGGACTACGATCCCGGAAATATCTTCGAAACGAAGACTTGAATGATCATTTTATGATACCCTTTCTTTTTCTTTTTGGTATAGCATAGCGTTTTGGGAGGGTGTTTTCTCGGGGGAAGGCTTGCATGTTATGGATTAGGGGTGTGGTATTTGTTTCCCTTAGTTTGGACTTTTTATGACGTAATCTATCCCGTTGTATATTCCTTTTGTTTTCTTTTGGCAATTGAAATCAAAGTTTATTCTCACTCCTTTATTGTATATAGAGTGGTTTGTATTTTGCCAAAAGGGGTATTTCGGGTTTTTCACCGCTTATTCTCGGGTTTTTACTCCAATTCCTAGTGATCACCCTGCTGAGGTTTCGCTACGGCCATTTCCCTTGAAGCCGTCTTAAATGGCCACTCAACTGGTTGGCTAGAGGGACGCCAAGTCGACAACGTACTGTACATTTAGAATTTTGACAAGAGAGCCCAAATGTTCTCCATTCTATGGTAATTCGTTATATTGTAGCTAGTTGTAAATGTCGTTCGTAACTCACGTGTAGCCTCTAGCCTTCATTACCAGCAGAAATAACAATGGGAAACTTTGGACAGGCAGGCCCTAAACCCCAATTACCCTCCCAAAAAAAGCAACAAAGAAATCCATCACGTTTCCAACCTGACTAGCTTCGTAACGCGGGTACCATCCTCTAAAATTTCGGTTTTCGCTTCCAGGGCATTGTATTTCCCGGTACCGTCTCGCGCCATATATCCTATAGTTAGTAATGAACAAGCACATACGACCATAGGGAGTGGAAAACAGGGCTTCCCGTCCGCTCAGCCGTACTTAAGCCACTCGCCGGTCGGTTAGTAGTTGGGTGGGTGACCACCAGCGAATCCCGACTGTCGTATGTATTTTTGGCCTTTTCTTATTTTTTTAAATAGATTGCCTTACCCTTTCCAGCGCGGTATGAGAACCGCCCATAAGAACCAGTAAATCGCAGCGAGGGCCAATCTGCAATATTATCAGGAAATAGCAAGAAATACAGGAATGAGCCTAAGATGGGGGGGGGAAACCTACATCCCAAGACCAACAATCGCATATGTAGCGTAAAAGAAACTCACATCCCCCTTCCCATCCTCGGGCGGGAAGAAAGGTGCCGCGAGAAGTCCTATGGAGAAGGCGATTGATATCCAGACAGCAAACGTCCACGCTTTGAACGGCCGTGGCAGATCTGGCGCTTTATATCTCAATATCAGAAGACCAACTGAAAGCGCCAGAGTGATGACCTGGATCGGGTAGCCTTCTACATCTAGGATAAAACTGTATACATCGTTAGATGGCGAGAGGATTATGACTAGAAATGACGGGATATAGTGGACTATGAATCCGCCTAATGGGGTGTTGAAAGGCCTGGACGTTGAAAGAAGGCGTGAAAATGGTAGGAAGCCTTGGCGGGCGATTTCTTGGTTGAGACGAGCCTGTAAAATGGAAAATCATTATGATGAGATTATCTGGGGCTTCGCTAGAAATAATGGATGAGGGCTGGGGCCAAAGTCTAAGGCTTGAGAAATAGTGGCCTACCGCAGTGAACGACACGACCATGACGTTTCCAGCAGCAGAAATTGCAATAGCCAGGGGTAGAGCCGTCTTGCCCAAGCCTGGTCCAAACACCTTTTCAAAAAATAACGCAGCAGTAAGTTCTCCGCTGCGTTTAATATCCTCAAGGGGTATCACGCAAAAGTAGGCAAGGTTTATCAGGAGATATAAAAGAGCAGCAGACACAAGAGCCGCAGGGCCCACGAGTTTCAACGTCGATATGGGATTTTTCACCTCGCTCAAAACGGTATTGACATTATTTAATCCGGCATAGGAATAACTAACTTTGAACATCGCAGTAGACAAAGTCAAGAGACCCCAATTAGAGTTTTGCCATAGCGAGTCCCAGGAAAGTCCGCCGTTTCGGGGGGCGGAATCGGAACGAGTTCCTTGCGTTGAAGCAACGACATAAATACCAGTACACGCAATAAAGAAGACGAGAAAAATCTTCATCCATCCAAGCGTGTTCTGGATCCATATCCCAGCCCGCAGAAAGCAGCTGTGAATGAGAACAATGGCCGTCAACAACCCAGCAGCAACGAGCTTCCTCTTAACGTCCGTTGCTTCAATGCCCAGGGCAAACAACAAATATTGACCAAACACAACACAGTTTCCCGTGGTGAAAGTTAATAGAACCGCCTGTACAGCAACCAAGGTTGAGGCGAGGAATTTCGGATATCGATATGTGAATTCAAGATAGACTTTATGACCCCCTGAGCGCGGCAGCATACAACCGTATTCTAGCCAGACAGCTAGATTTGTACCTGCAATAGCGGCCCCAACCAGCCACACAGAGAGCGACAGGCCAGTACTGCCAACAGACTTGGTGATCAGGCCCGGCGTTGCAAAGATCCCGGTGCCAATGATTCGGGAAATCACAATTATATATGCACTGGTCCGGGTAAGCGTCCCAGGCCTGTAAGCTGCTTCCTCGGGAAGGGCTTCATTGTCTGGAATTCGTTGATGGGAGTCTTGCCCCGACGGGACACTATTATACTGAAGACTCTCATTTTCGGGGGGATTTGTAGGAAGAAGTGGACGTTGGAGCGGGTCAAGATGTTTCATGTTACATGCCTTGTGAGAGCCCTACATTCAACTCCCGGCTCTGGCAGTACCGAGATAATATATACAGCTGAAAAATGTAACAAGATCAAAGAAAATAAGCGGATATAATTCGGTATTTAAGATGGAGAGTTGATGCTGTCTTTAATTAGGGCTAATTTGCTCGAAGCGGAAAGTGGGAGATTCCACGTGACATCTAACTAACTCGCACGTAGAGGAAGGACATAAACATCGACTGGACCATGTTGAGACCGTAGAAGAATACATATAATTTACCTATATTCCTCTTAAACACGGGGATCATAAGTATATTTATTTCTTGATATGCCAGGGCCTTCTATCAGACCTGCTAACAATATAATAGAGGTCTAGCTAGGTACTAGTTAATGGAGTAGGAAACGCTCCGCGGCTAACAAGCGCCACTTGAAACGATAATCTTGGCCACTTTGCTGGCTTGCCATCCAAGCTAGCATAATGTACGAAGCAGTCGATTGACATTCCAGCTATGACGATGACATCCTGCAAATTGGCACTGCTATAACAACGCGGCCTATGGAAACACCTCGGAAACGACGATCCCGCTCCGGTTGTACCGAGTGCCGCAGCCGTCACCGCAAATGTGACGAAACCAGGCCCAGCTGCTCAAGCTGCAGAAGAACAAGCAAGGAATGCTCCTACGAGGTCCGGTTGTCATGGGGTGGGCGCCCATTCCACAAATCTCGATTTGGGGATTGCCTACGTCAGGATCCTAGCTTGATCCAGGTGCCTGTTTCATCCTCATCTGGTACGAGAAGCTTTCCGATGTACAGTACAACCATCACAAACGATAACTAACCATGTTTAGACTTGGGCGGCAGAGCTTTTGTGTATGGATCTAGTAGTGAGGAGTTGATCCAATTAGATAGTCCAAAGGCAACTATTCCCACTCACCTTGGTATAGTAAATCCCAAACCCAGATAACAAACTGCGAACTCCGATACTGATTTTACGTAGGCGAAGAGGATAGAGTACCCCAACCAGCCATTGACTCCGACACTCTAACAGGAAACCAAATTATTAGAAATCCTGATATATTACATTGGCTACGCCCAACTTATCGGTCCCTGTTAGACCATTTCATATCTTCTACCACCAGGTCTCTTTCCTGCCATAAGGTGGTACAACAGGACTTCTGCGCTGTGTTAGTTCCAATGGCACTCCAGACGCCATATCTCTTGGTGTCACTCCTTAATCTAGCAGCAACACATCGCGTGTCTCTAGGCCTTGAACAAAGCTCGACTGAGTTGGACCTCCTGAACGCTGCTAGCCTGAACCAATTACAAAATGTACTCTCTCAGCCTAAATTTCACCTGGACGACGCAACAATAGCAACAACATTAACCCTTTGCATAACAGAGATAGTCTCCCATGGGAGGAGTCCCGGGTCATGGCGGCTCCATCTGCAGGGTGCAGCGGCAATGATATCGGAGCACCTAAAGAAAGTGCAAAGCCCCCTGGATTCCCTATCATCTGCAACCTCACTACTCTGGCGCTGGTACTTCTCCATGGAAACAGTATCGTTACTCTGCGGAAACCTGGCAGTATCTCCAGGTTCTCGAGCAGGATTGCAAATTCAGAATATCTTCGAGCACGATGAAATAGATGACCTGGCCGGCTTCCCGTCGTCCCTGGTCCCCGTTTTCAAGAACATAAACCGGTTAGCAGTGGAGTCAGATTGCTCGCAAATTCAATATGGAAACTTCAACGACACTAGAACCACACAGCTCAAGCAACCCAACAACTCCATAATCGACCAATGTCACCAAATCATTAGCGAGGTCAACTTAATGCTCACGACAGCCAAAGAGCCCCGATTCCGTCCGGACGTTGACAGCACGCTCACGTCTGTGCATCGCAGTGACTTTACCGCCCTGGATGAAACATACCACCACGTCGCTCTACTACAGCTATATCGACGCGTGCTTAACCTCCCATCATCAAGCCCCTTGGTACAGAGCTCCGTCGACCAGATAATCCAGCGGATTTCGTCGATGCACTTTCTAGATGAGGCCTGCCCGGGTGTAGCCGTGCTGCAACCACTATTTAGCGCGGGTTGCGAGGCATATCAGGAAGCGGATAGAGAGAATATACGCGGTCTTCTCCATCGGATGAGGTCACGGTATGGAATGGGAAATGTGCGGAGTGCGCTTGGTTTTCTTGAGGAGCTGTGGTCTATGCGGGATGCAAATTACGATTCGGTGGGGAGAGTGAGGTGGGATAAAGTTATGGGTATGGTTACTTCGTGTTTTTATTTTTACTCAATTCAAAAATTCCGTTTGACGGCTACTTTCGCTGACTTGGTTGGATTATCAGTGGAGAAGGGACTAGATATATTAGCATATTAAAGGGCAAAACCTGATGCTGAGCATGAATGCCCTACAGTTGGTACATACACGGCCAAGATGCCCAGGTAAAATAGCTACTGCGTATGCTCCTGGTCTTCGGGTTCCACCGTTCGAAGCTGCAGCTTTAATACGTGGCTGCTAGCTACAATCGGTCAATGCCAGTTTGTCAACAAGCCCTGGTTCATTCTGCCGGGCCTAGAACTTTCATCCTTGCACTGTTCGTGCCGAAACAAACACTCTGCAGCTTATTAGGTTGCTCATAAACTGGAAGGGAAGTAGGCATTTATGGGCGTTCTAATCAGTAAGCTAGTAATGCAAAAAGGTTTGTTGATCCCCGTAACTTTCCTGGTTTGTGAGCTTGTCCAACAAAAAAACGGAGGGCGTCTAGCGCTCTCACGGGATTCGATTTGTCCACGTAGATACGCCCTGTCAGAACGGGGAGTAGAAGATAAGATGCTCATGATTGGATATATTCTGATATCCGTTTGCACATGTATATATTTACTGGCGAGGATATTCTTCTTTTATGTGAGGCTTCCATTAAAAATGTTTGATTTTGGTAGTACAAATATATTTAGTTACAGGAGAGCCGGTGATGATTGGCGGAAAGAACATGAGGCCTGCAAGAGAAGTTTTCGGTCACTACGGAAAGAACATAGCTTGATGTTGGTGAGAATGCATGTATACATTATCTATGGCTGTAGTGGTTTTCAAAGATAGCGTGCCAATCAATGAATCACCCAAGACGAGTATATTTCAGCGATATATTAAGTACCTACAGCTAGCTGGCCAGTCTTCAGCGCTTGTAGCCAACTACAACAAACTTACTGGGGTACACGAGTTGGGTATCCATATCTGCATATTATTGTACACAAGGGGGGTGTCCTACATGAGAATCGGGTTTATAAATGCTTCGTCGAATATAGACAAGGCTGTGGAATGTAGTGAGAAGCAAGTTGTCAAAATCCCGTCAATCAATCTTCCATTTCTGACGTCGTAAATTAGACGTTCGTAGGCTAAAGAAAGCGAAAAATTGCAAGATGTGACGAACCCAAAAAAATTCAAAGAAAACAAAGTAAAGAATTCCAAAGTATGTCCGTACTATCATACAAGTCTCAAGTCCTCAAGAAGCACATTGCGCCGGATTGCTCCTCTCATGATGCTTGTCCAGTTCTAAAATAATCCCAGGTCCAGTTCCAATACCATGCATGCGGGTGCTCACTCGTCTAGTTATAACGCTAGGGTGAATATGCCATAACCAAAAGATCTCAAAGAAAACAGCCGATAAAAATTCTAGATAAACTTCAGCGGCGACAAATTGCCGGCCCTCGTCACAAAGGGGTCGTCGTCTCGTTATTAAATAAACGAAACCGAAACAAAACGCTAAGCGGCAAAAGCAAAAACAGACAAAAGAGACACAAATAAGAATTAATAATAAATAGTCAGGTTTAGCAACTCAACGAAGAGCTCTAGTGAAACGAAAGTACAGCTAGGCAGCAGAAGCTGCAGAAGCTTGGAAAAGACGGGCCAACCTTCTCAAGTTACAGGTCAGCACGGCTGATAAACTCAAAATCATCGTCATCAGCCATGTATCCATCGCCATGGTGGCTTGTGGATTCCTCGAAGGCGACAAACTCATATTCGCGAGCCACCTTCTCAGTCTCTTTGGTTTCGAACTTCTCCACGGCATTCGCAAGGGCGGCGCCGAGAATGTCAGTACCCTGACTGGGGCCTGTGGGTGCGTCGAAGGAGTAGAAGACATTTGGGTCATTCGCAGCCTCGGAGTGGTCGGGGACGTTGTCGGAATCGGAAGAGGAGTCTGAGTAATTGTCGTTTAAAACCTGGTCGACGACGTAACTGAAATGGGCCTTCGTGTCGGCACACTTCCTGTTCATTTCGACCCGAATGGACTTGTGAAAAGTGCTAAATATGGATATTTTGTTAGTCAAGTGGCCATTTTTATATCTTTTCGTCGCAGGTGGAAAAAGAAGTTTTCTTTTTTTTGGGGGGAGAGGCGGGTCTGGCTTACCTTTTCAGCACAGGACGAATCTGGGTATAACCTGAAGTGCATTTGGGATCCCGGAAACCTAGAGCCCATTTTTCATTGTGGTTACGGACACGTTTGGACTCAGTAGCAGCACGGCGAAGATCGCCTTCTGGAAGGGAGAAGATTTGAGTAGTCATATTGAGGTCCGATGAAGTTGGCGCGTATATAGTAGTAGTAGTAGTAGTAGTTGGCATGAACTCGATGCACGAAACGGGAGCCAAAAGCAGTATATACACAGAGGATCTCGGAGTCACCGATGACTAGGAGAGGATATATATGTATAGATCCAAATAGGCCGATAAGGAGATATCAGAAGAGGTATGTAACTCTGTATGTATTAGGTACTCCGTATGTAGCTGGAGATAGCAGAAGGTGCTAGTTCACGAGGGTATTTATTTGGTGACTAAAGAACGTTGATATATATATATATATCTATAAAAAGAAGAACAAGAGTAAGAAAGGAAAAGATGTTGGGGTTATATACCCGGTTATATATAGGTACCTAATTTATATTATATTTATTTGCCTACGGAGTATATATAATATATAATAGATAATACGGAGTATAGGACCTCGGGAGTCATCCATTATAACTAGGAGTCACCCGACTGACATAAGCCGGAAACTGCCAAGACATACCATAGTCAACTATACCTATAAAGGTCTAGCGCGTGGCTAATTGTGGCGGGTTATGCCTAAGGTACCTGGCCCGTGGGCGAATACGTCATACTACACAAGGTACCTGCGATTAGTCACAGCCTCAGCCTCAGAGTCCGAATCAAGGTTCCAAGGTTATTATCACGACATCCCATCAAGATATTGTTGTATCAACTATTTGTATATTACTATTTCAGCTTCTGATGAATGGCTGGGCTATTGGTTACGACTATCCCGCATTCTCTCCCCGCTGCATCCTTCTCCAGAGTCTAACGCCGGGCAAGCGAACCGTGCAATCTCGCATAGGGGGTACGGCGCCATAATCCCATATGACTCCAGAGCTGGGCGTCGATGGTTCTCGCGTGTTCCAGTCATTCGCCAACGCTGACTCGAACAACGGCGTGGACCGAAAAAACAAAAACAACAAGTCAGCCAATTAGTTACCGAGGAACGAGAAAAGAATACAGAGCAGAGTACGGAGTACAGAGAAATTCCTTGAATCCTTGAATTTCCCCTCAGTCACACCCCCAGCATATCACATCACATGACGTGACTCAAGAACCTTGAAAGTTGAACTTGAACCATTCATGAAGCTGTTTGTTATTCTCGTACATATCTTGGCTCTAACTACCTAGGTTACTCCGTAGTTGACTCCTTGTTGAGCTATCAAGTTACTCGCGAGCTGTCGTCATTCAAACAAAATCAGGGCATCCCATCAGATTTATCCCGCCGTGTTGTATATACCGGACATTTTTGAATGTCTCTCCATAGTACCACATGTGTCTTATATCGAAACGGGATTGTCATCAAAAGCTACGTAATTTAGGTACACAGGGGCAAATAATGACCACTGTTCTAAACATATTCTTCTGGGGAAGACCGGCTTTCACCACCCCAGACTATCCACCGGTAGAATCCCCTCTCCGATGTTGTTCCAGTGGGATCCAAACGGCCCGTGGAAAGCATAAATAGGTCACTCAAACTTTGGGGTTTCCAGGCCCAGCGCTGCCTCCAAGCTAACCATTCCCCTAAGTCTCGACCTCGCACTACTGACATCTTCATATCACCCTCCCCCCTCTGCCTCCACATCCGACGCATCACCACTCTCATCCCTAGGTAGGCGATCCGGGAACCATCCGAACCGGCCAAGCTCAACAGAATGCTCCCCCATGCTATCCACATGCACATCCACCCCTTCTTCCTCGAGTGCGGCCGCCTGTCTCGCGGCAGAACCAGGACCACTTTGTCCAGACTCAGTATGAGACATTGAAATAAGTGATAAATGGGAATGAATGAATTAATGATGAATGAAACCATCACGTACCGATGGGATATTAACCCCTTGGCATTCAGGACACGCTGCCACGGCACGTTCTGGTCATGGTAGAAGTGGTCTGTCCCGGGGCTGTTGGACGGGAGATATTTGAGGCACATGCCTACTTGTCGTGATCGTTGGGCTGGAGAAGAGGTATCAGTATAATTCTGTGATTCCAGCATATTTACTATCTTCTGCTAAACTGCTAGAATAACCGTAAAAACGAAGCCTCAATCACCCTCGACATAAAGTTACATAAATATCATGAATCAAAAGGGTCATTAAGAAAAAATGAGTAATCTCACGCTGTCCCAGGAGCCATGCAATATGGCCGTAAGAGCTCACTTTACCACGGGGAATCTGCTGCACCGCATCATAAACGGCGTTAAACCACCACTCCGCCTCGTCAGAGCGAGCCATGGCCAGAATTCCAAATCATAGAGCGTATTTGACAGATAATATAATAATAAATCACCTTGGAATAGTCAAAGAGTGGTTGTGGCGATATATATCGTATTCAACATCTCGTATCTAATCGGAGAATCTATGTTCCGTATCTTCAAATATCTCCAACTTTACCCAGAAGCTTCAACAAGCTTTAACTGGGACAATAAAGCACAAAGCTAACAACCAAACTACAATAACATTAACAATCACCCTCGCAATGTCCCTAGCTGCCTACCTAGCTAAGAACTACCTAACTGCAGACACACCCTCAACCTCTGACCGGCCCAAAAAGAAGCGAAAGAAGAACAAACAAGCCGACCACGATCAGGACTTTGGCGGCTTGATAATCGCAGACGACGACCCACCAGACCTCCGCACCTCATCTACAAAGTCCAAAAGCCGCGGGTACGGGCGTGGCAGTGATGACGAGGATGGTGACTCACCTTACACAATCGCCAACGCCAGCCACTCGGCCGAATTCCGCAAATCGAAAAAATCCAGCTGGAAGACGGTAGGAGGGCCTTCAGCGCCGTCGAATGCTGAGCAGGTAGCTGCAGATGCTATACTAGCCTCTGCTGTCGCAGAGCAAGCTGCACATGAAGAGGAGAGCGAGGATAAACCAGTCATTGCCGAAGGGGCGCTAGGTGATGGGGACGACGATGGCGCGCTACGTATGGAATCCGGTGCCCGGGCGGGTCTTCAGACGGCGGCAGAGACAGCGGCGATGGTAGCTGCCCAACAGCGAAAACGGGAACGGGAATCACTTGCAATGAAGAAATCTGGCAAGACGGGTGGTAAAAACAAAGGCAAAGAGCAAGGCGACGGCGGTGGCGGTGGCGGGCTAGAGTCTGAGACCATCTACCGCGATGCGAGCGGGCGGATAATTAACGTGGCGATGAAGCGGGCGGAGGCACGGCGGGCGGCAGAGGAAGCTGCGGCGGCCGAAACGGCGGCGAAGGAGGCGTTGACGGGCGACGTGCAGCGGCGTGAGAGAGAAGCGCGGAGGGAGGCGGTTCGGGAGGCGAAATATATGCCGCTGGCTAGGACGGTGGAGGATGAAGAAATGAATGCGGAGTTGAAGGCGCGGGCGAGGTGGAATGATCCCGCTGCGGAGTTTTTGACCTCAGCGAGAGACACGGGTTCGGCTGGTGTTGGCGGTGGTGTTGGTGGGGGCAAGGGCGGGAGGAAGGTGTATACGGGGCCTGCTGCGCCGAATCGGTATGGGATACGGCCCGGGCATAGGTGGGATGGGGTGGATCGAGGGAATGGGTTTGAGCAGCAGTGGTTTGAGGCGCGGAATAAGATAAAGATGCGAGAGGGGTTGGAGTATGCTTGGGCGATGGATGAGTAGAGGTTATCTTTTTTTTTTGCTACCTCTTTTTACTTTGTTTTTTCATGCCTGGTTTTTCTTCGTTACAAGGCCAGTTTTTTTGGCGAGCATAGGACAGGAATTTGATGATTTATGCCATAGTTATAGATATACCCACTTTGTAATGTACGCAGTCAAAATAAAAGGAAGTTGATTCTCGTTCTCATATATACAACATCCTGTCACTATATTCTTCCGTCCGGCGAGCGTGTCGACTGATATTCTTAGTTCGAACGGCAGGGAGGAGTTTGCGAATGTAAACAACTATTCTGTTGTATTCGGGGTTTATATCACCCCCTCACCCCGTTCCCTTTAAGATAACATTTCACGCGCCATCCGCTCAATTCCAACGAGCCAAAAAAACAAATCAACCATAGAACTAAAGCACAAAGAGCCATGAAGCGCACAGCAGCAAGACCTCAAAAACCGATAACTCCAATTGATATGTAGATGTAGATATATAATGTATGAAATATGTATATAAAAGCGAAAAAAGCGTCAACTGTCGTGAGTAATACCATGATGGAGGTGACAACAACAACTTGCAAAGATCCAAACTCAAGTCGTATCGATTTCAAGCCTGTCCGCCACCTAACTACCATCTGAGGCTCAACTCGTACATGTTTCAATTCAATGGATGCACTCGCACATTTCTATTTCGTCCATGAAAAGAAATCCACAACAGAATTCCCACAGCCAGCAACGCAATTCGTAACAAGGAAATAACCGTAAATGATAAAAGTTTCTCGGACCGTAGCGAACGCCTAGCGCATACGGGATGATGGGCCTGAATAGCATAGGGAATTAGAGGGGGGGGGGG